>BLKR01000408.1:0-27500 GCA_011170035.1 Teleogryllus occipitalis
CCGGCAAGAGCGTCATGTTGCCATGACAGTCATTAGTGTGCGAAAATTAGAAAGTAAAACTTTTTCAAAATTGGTATTCCTCAGCTGATCTGACCGAAATCAAGAATCTTGGAATTTGAAACGAATATTTTGATTTTTTGTGATACATTTCAGGAAGCCTTAACATTTTCAAACATTACTAAAACTGCCTCCAAATGTTTGCATTTTCCCCTCGAGTAAAGTAAAGAAAGGTTAATAATATCTCAGGTTTTATTTTCGTTGAACACTGAATTTTCGAAAATTCAGAAGTTAAAATTTTTGGTCGCCTTCCTACAACTACGTATTTCAATTATACATATTTGTTTATTGAAATCTGGTTTCCAAAGACAGATCATTAGGAAAGGCCTTGTATAATTTTTTTGAAAAATGAATAGTTTTCGCGTAATTTTTGCTTAAAATAATGCCAATTAAAATAAATATTTTCTCGGCCCGAAATATTTTTTAAAATTTTTTCTTCAACAGAGCTTAACGTTTATAAAAATAACGCAGGTATCATTTTCGTTGGACACACTGAATTTTCGAAAATTGTAAAAGTTACAAATAATGCGATAAATTATGTGCACTACGAGATTTATTAATGATCACTAAAACATAATTTTCATACATGTATTTATCGTTTCCTAGTTACAATTCCTTATTCTGAATCAATATTAAGCTCGCAGAAACTGAAGAAACTAACTAGTCGCTAGACTGTCACCACTGAGGGCTGGGTTCGATTCTCGTCGATCTCATGCGAAATTTGTTGCAACAAAATGAGTTTGGTTGCTTCACAAGGTCTAACCCCTGTGAAGTGTCCTAAACCCTACCCGTATCCTATTTCCTTCCAAATTCTGGTCGCTGGGTAGTGACGCAGGAGGGCGTGGTAGGAGCGTGCGCGAACATGCTACCTGGCGGTCCTCTTGACCACTGCGACGAGGTTGCGATTACACGTAAAATAAAATGTTAACGGAGAATTACTGCACAAATGTAAGCACTCATATCAACACTCGTTTAAGGGCTAAGACTCGCGTTGCGTCAATATAGACGTAACAAATTAAAAAAAAAACACTTGCTTAGACTGCTCAAAATCGCAGATACGCAACACTACAACTATTCCACTTTATATATATATATATATATATATATATATATATATATATATATATATATATATATATATATATATATATACACACATATATATATATATGTGTGTGGGTGTGTGTGTATTTCTATAAATATTTATAAATAATCTGCCCACGTGGGGCATAGCTGAGATATATTTTAACATCCTTCCACTAATAACTGATAAATAGTAATTTCTTTCATAATTGCCCTCTTTTGCTGCCCTGTTTTGCACTGATATTGATGTTTCCGTACTCTATTGACTAATGCTGTCCAAAATTATTCTATCCCGAACTTTCCGTAATTATCACCACAGATGCGTGCCTAATTCCAAATACTTCCCTACAATTTGGCGGCGTTTGATACAATTACACATTACATGATTACACGCACTAATTCCTATTATTAACATGTGAATTTTTCTATTTCTCTGTTATGAATTATGTCGCCCTCGTGGGCTGAACAAAAACTATATTCCATACTGTTCCTTTGGCTGCTAGCATTAGAGCGATGTCACTCGTTCCATGTCCAGAATAACAAAGAGCGTTTTTGTGCCTATTGACCGGATCATTACTTCCATTCCATTGTTTCTAATTTTTTTTAATCTTCCGGTCTACATACGCCACCTGTATTTACAGTGGGCGTCTACAAGAGACCATGGTCAAACTATACAACTATACCGCGACGTCAATTTTTTTTCTCTCTTCCCGATCGTGATAATTTTTCTATATTCTGTTAATTGAAACTAAATTATTAAATTTTTAAATTATTAAATTTCCTGCCAATTTTTGAACATGGGTTCGACACACGTCCATGCACTCCCTACCTGTTGCATGTGGACGTGTGATTCTGTATAGAACCACGATTCCTGAAAGTTCTATTAATTGGAATTAATTAGTAGACTGATGACAACTACTATGAATTATCAGCCTTTTTTAACCAATAAAAATTTAACATTTATTCTTATTATACATGGCAGTTCTGTCAAAGTTACGTAAATTTCTTTCAGATTAAACATTAAAACACCGTACGGGTTTGATTTTAGTTTGTAAGCTTACTTTCGCAATTATGCTCGTAATCTTGATTGTTGACTTCTCGTCTGACTGGAAGAATGAAGTTCCCGGAATCTCTGGTGAACCAATTTTCGTGTCCTTTTGTAAATAAAATTGTTCAGAATATTCTCAACGATTGCTATAATGAGATTTAATATTCCCACAATCTAACACGCGTTCGCGACTTTCCGATCTGTGTTTCGTATGAAACACCTACTCGCGACTGACTATATTTAGTATGTAATTAGTGGAAAATTCTTCCATCTACGAAGCTACCGTGATGTATCACTTCTCGAAACATGGAGTATATTTAATTTCAACTTCGAAGTTGCCGATTACAATGTACCAACACAAATTTACACGAATTAAGTTCTCAAACTTGAAACTAAACAAATTCCCGGCTTATTATCATCTACATAAACCCAGCGTACGTGGAAAACTCGATCGCACTTCACCAACTGCTTACGCGTGATCACGACGAAAATTTTTTAGAGAGTGAATTTATGCTATCTTCCTGACGATCCCGACATCCAACGCCCCCTTCATACTTTTTGCACATAATGTATTCGGGGCCGTGTTCATTCGTACCACGTTCTAACATCAGGCATGGAAGAAAGCAAGCATCGGTGACTCTTGTTGATGTGTTGTCCTATTTACGCCATGCTAACGGTTTCTCTTTGACTATAAACGAGGCTACATTCAAACACTAAATCTTGATTTTATAATAAAAAACTAATTCCATGGTTCTTGCCTTATCACACTATAGTTACCTAAATATAAATATTCCTTATTATTACACGTTATGTACTAACAAAAAAAAAGAGTTCCATTTTAGGATTTTTCAGGATATGAACGTGTTGAATTGTTTACCAATTGCTTCCACCACCATTGCCCATTGAATGCAAATGTCAGTTCGCGCATACCAGTTGGTAGGGGGAGGGTCGTTGGGCTTTCCGCGCGGTTAGCATCGTTAGGGAAGCAGCAAATTTGGCCGCGCCTCGTCGTTTGCCACCCACTATGCCTCACATCTGTGCAGACACAGGGTGGGCATAGCCGCCAAGTGTTACATCGAAGCACGTTTTTCTCTCCCTATCGTAACTTTGCATCTTTGCGGCGGCTTCTGTCGCCAGCCGCGCGGTTCAGCAATAAACCGATTTAGCGGGTCGGGCCGGCCATAGAAGACCGCCCAGCTTGTTGCTCTCCCTTGCCGGTCTGGTGGTCCGTAAAGTCGGCATAGGGATAGCAAAGTTTTAAAAAAATTGAAATTTGACTAAAAATTTGTTGCTCTTTTTCTTTCTAATTTGTTACGAAAAAATTAATTTGTCACTATTCACTTGATCCTGCTATTAAGATTCGGCTAAATTGACATCGAGTTAGTACCAAGTTAGTAATTACGAGACTACAAACAAATTACAGAGAAAAATAAAAAATAATTACATGAGGATTTGTCACTTTTCGTTGCTCAAGAATCCCCCCCCCCCCAAACAAAATTGGTTGGTCTTCAAGATATGTCGAATATGCGAAATTTCGCCAAATTCATATCAGGAAAAGGAACGATTACAAGAAAACAATGACATTCAAAGATAAATAACTACATAGGAAACTGTCGCTTATTTGTCGTTCAAGACTTGGTTACAGTTAGAGCTACTTTTTAGCACGTTGAACTACCCTAGTAACTTCACATACAGAGATTGTCTGTCTTTCACTTCGATTCCGTTTCATAAATTTGGCTAGAAGATTTTTGAGACGTGCGGTTTCACGCCCTGTTGCTACTATGTATATTACTTTATTTCTTTGTTTGTGGTGTTTTGTTTGTTGTAAATTGCCTGAGGATGAGGAAAAATGAGTTCCTACACACTCTAATTTTTAGACAAATTTTGTACATATGTAAATAAATTAATAATAAGTTCTCTTTAATAACCCGTGTGTCTAAAATGTGGTCAAATGCACGAAACTGAATTGAATACCCTAGTAGTACGCAATTATGATAGCATCTAAAAAATATTTTTCAAGAGAAGGAAAGAATTATATAAAGTTTATCTCTGAATGTTTCAGCAGGTGTTTCCTAACTTAATTTTTACTTGGATTTTCATCGTTGAAGTGTAATAACTACCAGTTAACATTCTATTTCGGCTGCCGGATTCCCGTAAGAATATACGCTTCTGCCCGTAATTCCATTTCTGTACCTGGGCAAACGAAACTAACTATAGAGAAAAAGTGTGCTAAATTATATAATTCTTGCTTTAGCGTAAGTGTTAGACAGACCGATCATTTAAGCGAAGGCATCAGCCAAAGCACCGTTAAATACACGATCCTGCCTTTAATTCTATTTCTGTGCCTGGGCACACAAAAATTGACACTGGGCAAACGGAAATATACTATTAAGAAAAAGTATACTGAATATTATTGTTGTTCCAACATCGCAAGTGGTAGCCAGGACGTTTATATGAACAGAAGCGTAAGCCTGTGCCCCGATTAATAAACGCTTCTCCCTTTATTTGCATTTCTGTGCCTGGGCAAACGAAAATAGTCACTGCGCAAACGACAATACACTATTGAGAATGAACATAATGAATATTAAAATGGTTCCTTCAGTGTAAGTGGTAGCCGGGTCGATTGTATAAACAAAAACGTTAGTCGGAGTGACCAGTAAATAAACGCTTCTGCCTTTATTTGCATTTCTGAGCCTGGGAAAACGAAAATTGTCACTGTGCAAACGAAAATACACTATTACGAAATAGTATACTGAATATTATTATTGTTCCTTCAGCGTAAGTGGTAGCCAGGCCGTTTATATGAACAGAAGCGTAAGCCAGAGCCCCGATTAATAAACGCTTCTTCCTTTATTTGCATTTCTGTGCCTGGGCAAACGAAAATAGTCACTGGGCAAATGACAATACACTATTGAGAATGAGCATACTGAATATTAAAATTGTTCCTTCAGTGTAAGTGGTAGCCGGGTCGATTATATAAACAAAAACGTTAGTCGGAGGCACCGGTAAATAAACGCTTCTGCCTTTATTTGCATTTCTGAGCCTGGGCAAACGAAAATTGTCACTGGGCAAACGAAAATACACTACTAAGAAATTGTATACTGCAAATTATCATTGTTTCTATAGGGTAAGTGGTAGCCGGGTCGATTATATTAACAAAAGTGTAACTCGGAGACACCGTTTAATAAACGCTTCTGCCTTGAATTCCATTTCTGTATCTGGGCAAACGAAAATATTCTGTGGGTAAACGCAAATACTCTATTTGGAAATAGTAACTTAGGCAAACGATTTACTAAAATATTTAAAATACCTGATTCTTTTGGTCAAATTGGATTTGCCACGAAAATTTTTTTCGTGTAATTTTTTTGTTTGGGTAGCCAAACGAAAATTTTTGGTTTTTTTCTGTGTGTGGGCAAACGAAAATTTTTGATGGGCAAACGATGGGCAAACGATATACTAAGTTTGGTTGAAATCCCAGATTTTTTCGGCCAGCGTGTATTTGGCCCGAAAATTTGATTTGTGTGTAACTTTTTTTCTGGGGGTGGGCAAACGAAAATTTTTGGTGGGCAAACCTGGGCAAACGATGGGCAAACGAAATACCAAGTTTGGTTGAAATCCCAGATTTTTTCCGGCCAGCGTGTAGTTGGCCCGAAAATTTGTTTTTTGTGTAACTTTTTTTCTGTGGGTGGGCAAACGAAAATTTTTGGTGGGCAAACCTGGGCAAACGATGGGCAAACGATATACCAAGTTTGGTTGAAATCGCAGATTTTTTCCGGCCAACTTCACGGAGGTCAGTTGGTCTGCAGTGGACGGCGGCGCACGGGCGGCGTCGAGGAGTGGGCCGCGCGCTCCCCTGCCAGGCGTTGCCGAGTGGCAGTGGGAGGAATGGAGCCCCTCGGCCGCCTCTCCCTCGCACGGGCAGCCGGGGTGCGGGACGGTAGCGCCCCCCCCCCCCTCTGGTGCGGGGATGCCACATCTGCCAACTATTGTGTGGGCTCATTTCACCTCCGTTCTCCATTTAATCTCCATCGAGCATTAGCATACACTTACACTATCTCTTCTTTAAGTGTTCCCCTCTTTCGTGCCTGATGTACTGCTGAACTAACAAAAAATTCCCTTTCGTAACCCGGAAATATTTCCTTACACCGCTCGTTAGCGCTCTCAGCGGCCATTTTCGTGGAACAGATATTAAACTCGTTGAGTAATTCTCACGTGCGTGCGTCGCATTGAATGAATACTGAAGAAGTTAAGCACATTCGTAAATATTTTGTGAAATATCTTTATCTCTGAACATCAGTTGCTCATACACGGACTTACTGTTAAACGCAAGGTATAACTACCTTTAATTTAATTTTACGGTCATCCTCCGCATATTTTTATCTCAACAGCAGTTGCCCAAACACAGACTTACTGTGAAACGGAACGTTTTACTACTTTAAATCTCATTTTACGGTCATCCGCTGTTTGACTGTGCATTTAAATTAATCACCTATACTTTGTGAATTGAAATGATATAGACTTTCTTATTGCGCACTTATACAAGAAATTTAGCATCTGTGATTCATATTGCATCACAGCATCGAGAAAGCTCTTTCCGCGGGTGGGAGCGCAGGTTTCGCGCTACAGGTGACCTTCCCCTCCGCGTTCCCAGCCGCTGGCAACTTGTTGCGTCGGCGCTGAGAACGCGAACGGTGCCCGACACGCATCAAAGCCCCTCCCCACCTCCCCGCCCCCGCGTATTGCGCCACGCCAACGACCCGACAATTCGTGACTTCCACACTGCGTATTGCGGGTGTAGATTTTTTGAATGAACATGTAGTGGATTCTAATGAACACATTGCATTAATAGTGGAAATCTTCTATACTAAAATGACAACGCAAATTATTAGGAAATCAAATATCGCATTACGTGAATAATCGGGGTGCGGCAATCCGGGCCACACATAAGTGGTTTTGTTCAATTTTGCAATTTCGAATGTCAAAATGTTAAAATATTTACTGTAGTGTTGTATAATGTCTTGTGGCTGAATTTCTGTAGAGATAATTTAGTTTTGAGAGATAGTTTTCTTTCGAAGTGGATTTTTGTTTTATGGCGGGGATGCGTCAGTCCGGGTCACACGAAGGTGGTTTTGTTGAATTTCCAACAGACGGTAAGAGCAAAAAAATCATTGTTAGTGTAATTTTTTGAGAAGAATGTTAGGTTCTGGTTCATGGTAAAAGGCAATCCGTTCTGTTCATTAGTTTAGTTTTTATGAGGAATTTTGAACGTCGATACGCGTTGTTTTTTGAGTGTAGCGTAAAGATTTATAAGTATTTGGGGGGTTAAGTAAGTGTTGAAAACTGCAAACCAATATTGTTGTGTAATGTATTGTTTTGTGGTTACTTTGGGATCAAGAAAATCTAGTTCGCCTGGGTAGTCTTTTTTTTTACGAGTCGTTTTCTTACACGTTGATTTTGCGCCTGAATGTGATTTCGAGAATTCGTTGTTTGGTGTTTTTTTTTTGTTTTTTTTTTTTGAAAAACGGTAAGAGCAAAAAAAATTAATATTTATATATTTGAAAAGCACAATATTTTGTATATAAGGAAAATGGTTTTTAGGCAATTAGCTTTGCCAGCTTAACATTAACCCAGGAAAGTCACTATTTTTGGAAAAAACATTGGACCAAAAAAATTAATTTTTAAATATTCTGAAAGAATAGAAATAGCGGAAAATTCTGGGTATAAAAATTTGTGGATTTGGAAAGTGGCTTTGCCAGGTTAACGGACGTCTTGCAGACAGAGCGTTCGCGTTGTTTTGAAGGACTAGAGCCCGAAGGAAGTGCGTCTCAGATCCATCCCAAGGCCTCCGTTCACGTCTTCGATCGAGGGAAAGGGCGCCTCCAGATCGCTGCGGTCCAACACAAGCCAGAGCAGGGCGGCGGCCTGCGGCGAGGGGAGGGGGTTAAAAGGCGCCGCGCAGGGTCGAACAAATGAACAACACAAATCGCCTCTCGCCTCCTACGCACACTGCCCAGCACCAGGGCGAGGCGCGGCCAAGTTCCATATTTATTAACATGGAGCCCGTTTGTCGCAGCCGAAACATGGACGCCCGCGCCTGCGCTATGGACTCGCCTAAGAGGCAACGTGCCTCAGCAGATTTCCGTGTTGTTATAAAATATTTATATCTTTATACTTTATTACTTAACTGCAACGGTTTACTACAAATCTGTGGAAGCTGCAGGCTATAGAATGAAAGAGACCAAACCGATATTCATTCTCACACTTTCATAACATTGCAGTAGCCACTTCGTCAACACAAATTCAAAGGAACCAGATTATTCGGTGTTCTTGCTACAAAAATTCGTATTATCCGAATACGAAAAATTGTTGATATTGTACACACAGAGAGAGAGGGACGAATGGCCTTAGAGGGGAGAGGACTGAACAGGTCTCTTCTCTTTACAAAGGAGGTTTTACACCCCGCCGGACCGTGACTTGAACGGGAGGAGAGGGATGGCGCAGGTTAGTCGGAAACGGATTTTGATTGAAGACATGGTGAAATTATAATGATCAAAACATTGCACGTACTATTTATTTATTAAACTATGAACACAAAGGTTACAAAAGAAAACTGATTAAAACTCTGAATGTTTTATATTTATACAAATGTTTTAAGGAAAATGAAATGAAGTAGGAACATTAAAATTAGCATAGATAAAGTCATTTTAAATAATGAGTGAAGCTTATACATATCAGTCGCAGATGATGAGAAGTGTTGCTCCGTTTTGCACAGGCGGACCGTTATCGAAATTCAAGATCCCATAGGGTCCAGCGATGGCAGGGCGCATGCTACGTCGAAACGGGACTGCAGAACCGGACATGTGCTCACAAACCGCATCAGAAATGGAGGCAGTGGCTCACGTGACCTGCTTCCAGCACTCGCCCGGGAAGACGAATGCCGCACAACACGTACCGATGTAGAGGTGATAGTCAATACTAACACTCCAATACATAAATTCACTGCTGAAGTCGGCCGGTTAAAGAGCTACCAACGGCTGCAGTATCTTGTCGAGGATGATATGAAGGAGAATTGTAATGAATGGAAGTACGTCTCCTTATCGAAGACAGCAGAACTGCCGAGAGCAGCGTAGTTACTCGTACGTACAAAACTAACACGTAAAATGAGTAGGGTCGGGGACGAGCTTATATGCTCATAGATGGAGGTTTTGTCAATGAGACTGTGTTTAGGGGATATTACGCTCCTTTCACCATCTAGAAGAGAAAAAAAGGATTCATTTAGGGAGCAGAGGACTCACTTAGGGTTGAGGAGTTTTTACACGAAGTAAATCTACAACATGGGACGGCCAGCTTTACTTTCCCTTCCAAGGAATGCGTACGAAGTATTTTTCGCAAGGGCGAAAATCCACGACTTCCAACGGGGTTGAATCCGCAACAATGAGTACAATTGCCCTATACGCTAATCATTATATCACCGAACCCGTCCTTTACGCATCGCGCAACTAGTACAAGGCTCTTCTTCATTTATTTATTTGTGCAATAATGATATGAAAGTATATTCAGTCTTTTTTTATTTTCTCGTATATGTATGTATATACGGAGTAATACGTAGTATGGAAAAAGTTATGTAATGCTGCGTGAAAAACCGGCGGATTTTCGGCAGAAATAATTCATTACCGGGCCTCGATAACAAAAAAGTGGATAAATCCAGTTGATAAATTAAGAGAAAAAAATCCTCTAACAAATAGTGTAGCCAGAACCCCTGTTTTGTGGGTCCTTGATGCCGAAAAATCTATTGAAAGCAAAACATCCGTTCATCCGTCCGTCCGTCTGTCGTCTGTCCGTCTTTCTTTTTGTCTGTCTGTCCGTCTGTGAACAACGATTAGCGCCTAAACCATGCGTAGGAGTTTTTCCAAATTGAATAAATCCCTGTCCATGTGGCTCTAGTTGAAGCTTTGAGATTTTGAAAAACATTACTTAAAATTTGGGGGTTCTTCACATGAGAGAGAAAGTCTGTGCCATTCTGTAGCACCACTAGTTAAAAAATGCCAGGTCATTCTCGAAAAAATTATATAATTGCTTTTGACATATTGTAAACTGAATCTATTCTTTATTTTTTGTGATACGTTTAATAAAAATATGTAAACCGTACATTTGAAATAACAAATGATGATGCAAATACGGGTGCAAAATCATAAATAATAGCGGCTCATATTATAATCAGCATGACCTGATATTACGGAAAAGAATTGTGTGCTTTTGAACAGTTAATGTGAACGGCAAATTAACCTCGTATTTATTGACGTGTGTGAGTTTCAAGTCTTTGTAGCCATCTCGTGGCAATCCTTCATCTAAATTATCGGCTACAGACGGCCGCTGCGCTCCTTTGCGCCTCCTGAAATGACTCCTCCCGCCTCTGTTGGGGCCTTCGCGTCGTTTGGGATGGAAGTGGGCAGGCGCTGGGCCGGGGCGCTCAGCCACTCCCCAAGACCATTCCATGCAACTCCGAAGGCGAGAGTGGGTGAAGAGCTGGGGATGGGAAACGATCACTCGAGAGGAAGAGAACGGGTTGCTTGTCTTCTTCCCCCTCCCTCGCCTCCGCTGATCGCTTGCGACGTCACGGGGGGGGGGGGGCGGAGATCCGCAATCGCAGGGGGCGGTGGCCAAAACGTGTCTCGCAGGGGAATTGAAAAGGGTGCCGCGCGCGGCGTGGCCGGCTGAAGGGTAAAGAGGCGGCGCGCGCGGCGGTAGGCGCCCAAGGGCTGCACAGAGCGCTGAGGCAGGAGCTCAGTTGGGGGTGGCTGCATTGTTTCCGCTTCAGTTGCAGGAACGGTGATACGATTTTCTAAACGTTATGCAAATTACTGCGTTTACGAAGAACCTTGGCTGTAGATTAGAGTATGGTACCGTATTATGGAAAGCAGTTATGGAGAAAAACAATTCAGTCATGGTAAAGTGATTACATATGGCTTTCAAGTGAACAAAATAAAGTTTTCATTGTACAACCTAATACAGTAGTAAAATATAATATATTCATGAGAGATGTTGATAGAATGGACGTAAATTTGGAGTGCTATTAAATTGAAATCAGATCAAAAAAGTGATGATGGCGTCCTGTATTTATGTTCTGCATTGATTCTGCTACTCACAATGGCAGGAAGCTATACCGCCGACTTCCCGTAGTAAGCAAGGTTATCCGCGAACATTTGGAGCCCGCAATGTCGAATGCCGGTGTTTCTATCAACTGGTAGTGGCGCGTCGTTGACGTACAGGCCGAATAGAGTAGGGGAGAGCACGCTTCCCTATGGCCCGCCTGCCACGGCTCGTCTTAAGGACGATTGTACGCCATTGATGCGAACCTTGAATCGTCTATCTTCGAAGAAGCTAGCGATTAGTCTGACGTAGCAGTCGCTGATTCCAATATCCGCAAGACACGCGAGCGCCCCCTCGTGCCATACAGAATCGAATGCCGACCGCATGTTTAGAAAAACCACCGGCAAGTTCTGCCGTCTTTCGAGGGAGAGACCGACCTCGGTACATAGCCGCGTCAGTTGTTGCGCGGAACTGAGCCCAATTCGAAACCCGAATTGCTCATCTCTAAGAAGCTTAAGGCGCCGTTTGCACATGTAAAGATATGTCATTATTATGGAGGGTAAACAATGTTTGGAACATTTGTTCCATTTCTATGTGACTCTTGTCCTCAAATGTTGACTGATTTTTGTAGGTCCTTCATCATATAAGTGTTGATGACCTCAAGACATGGTTGACAAGAAATATCTACTCCTTTAAAACATTAAATTTAAAACAATCTGTCATCCCCCTTTTCCAAATAGACTTCCATATTTCTTAAATACATGTAACTACAGTGTGGTCGAAATACTTGTTTTTTGAAACCACTGTGGTTCCAACTAAAGTTGATGTAGTACGTAATCCATAAAATAAATGTCTGATTTCAGCCCTAATAAGGTTGCATTGTTGCATTGTCCTATGCATTGTTGAATCGTTGGCAATGTTATAAAGTCTTAAGAGATAACCCAAATTTTTCAAAGACCTACAAGAATTAAAAACATCACTGCTGTGCAGCAAGTAAAATATTAATATGAGTAAAGTAGAAATATTATAAACAAAAATATACATAAAAATGAAAGTCAAATATTAAATTTAGTATTAAATATGTGTGACGTACGTCTTGTTATTGACCATAATAAATGGAATGAGAGGTACTGTTTAAATAATTCTTCACACAAACTACACAGAAGTTCAACACATTATTTATTATCGAAGAAAATACAGTATCGAAGTCTGTTCTCCGCCAGTTCGTGTATTTTCATTTAATTTTCAGTTTTCAGTATTTTCAGTGAGCCGGACGGGCAAGCGGCGGCGGCGGTGCTCTGGCACGCTGGTGGCCCGGCAGCCCACCGGGTGACGTCATACGGCGAGCCGGCTGGCCTAACCAGCCCGCCGGCGGGCGTGCCCGGCAGCTCACAATTCATTACTCCTAAGTTTGAAGAGCAATTAAATTAATTTTTGCGTAAATAATAAGCGATTAAATCGCTCTACAAGATGGCATATTTTGTTTTGTGTTAACCGATTTTGGTAGTGCCAGGTTAAGTCTTAAGTACTAGTTTACCAATTAATTACTCGAAAGTTTGAAGAGCAATTAAATTAATTTTTGCGTAATTAACCCATGAAGTCCCACTGATGCGGGAACGCAACATTATTTTTCTATTTCACTTTATTCAGTTGCGTACTTAAATATCATTTGTTTCAAACATTTTTGAACAATATGCAGTTTTGATTATGGCAAAAAATATTGTATTAAACAGATATCATTTAACAAAGAATTACAGAGTTTTTAAATACGTGAGGCGTCTACTTTTCAGATGTAATTTTTTATTATTTCACAAAAAATATTCAAATTGATCTTTTTTTAAAAAATCTTTACTTTTAGGACATATTGATGTACCTAAAACAATGTGACATGAAAATGTTTTATTAAAATTTTCTTTTGGTACTTATTTTATAATGTTATACATAATGTTTCGCGAACGCATCTTTGATAACACCCTGAAGCACCTCAATCGAGGCTAATCGCTCTTCGGGTGACTGGTGGTTTGTGCAACTCCTCATTTCTCCCAGCTCGAATTCATTATCGTCCACATATACATCGGGTTTTATAACATGGCGCGTGAGGACCTGACTTCATGATGGAATAAGACACGGCTTTTTGCATCTTTCTCAATCGTGCCGCTAGACGTCGCATGATCGCGACTGTATCAAGCAGTGCTGAAGATCAAGTAACATCTAGCGGCACGACCGAGAATGACGCGAAAAGACCTGCCATATTCCATCATAAGACAGGACCCTCACGCGCTATGCTATAAAAACCGAAGTATATTCTTTGAACTAGAAGCTGATAACATTGTCTGTACAATTTCGATTAGTCAAGTTATATTTTATGTGCACAATTTTATAAATGGATCAGAAATGTTATTCGACAATTGGGAAAATGTAATCTCCATTACAAGAATTGGATACCAAAAACAAGAAAATAGGATTGTGACAAGAAAATGGCTGTGGTAATAATTACTCCGGATGTGGACAGTCTTATTGATGAAGAAAATATGAATGATATCCAGGTGATTATTTCCAGGATGACTTATTTCGTTGGCAGTAGTTTTTATGCTAAAACTCTGTTGTGTTTTGGACATAATAAATAATGAAGCTGCACTAGAACTTCCAGATATAGTTGAATTATTTCCGGCGTCTTCCTAGAATTACAAAATTAAAGATACAGATTCATCCTTGAAATACAATTGGTTGTTCATTATTTTTTGTTTTCAAGTGTTTAATTTTTTGAAAAATTTTGTAGTTTTCGAGCAATATTGAGTGAAATTTTTAAAAATTGCAAGAACAAGACCTTAATACGGCTCCAAAATTTTTTCATAGTGTAATGATTTGTGAGACTAGCCCGCAAGAATGCATGGAACACGGAACGTCTATATAAGCAAAGAGGAGCCAATAATGAAATAAACAATAGACAACAGCGCCGCGTAATAATAATTATTAGGAAAGTGATAGAAAACAAAAGGGGCGGAAATAGGCATTATGAACAGTGAATAGAACCCGAATTTAGGAACATTTTGAACCAAGAATCACGTTATTCGAGCCACGGGTTCCGTAAATATTATAAATTGTGTAAATCGCATGTATAACACGGCGAAGATTGAAGACTTGGTGACCATTGTTGTACATCTGAAAGTATACAACAAGACGAGTTTTATTGAATATCCAGTGAATGCCTGGGTGGATTTTGGCCAAACTTTCAGAAATTATAGAGAAAAATATTTAGATCAGGGCAAAATTAGTCACGGCGCGGGGCAATTTATGTAGGGCTCGGAATAAATTATTTACAGTTTCATAGCATAGCGGATTAAGAAAGAATTGAAGGAGCGACTGAAAATGTAAGTGACGTCATCACGAGTTGAGAAGACGAAAAATAAAGGTTTTTGGAAAAAGGAGAACAGGAAAGGGGAATTCGGTAATGTGACGACTACAAAATGAAAGCTAGTAAAATTATGAAACAGATAATAAGACGCAAGATGCCCGAAAACAGTGAAAATGTAAACGGTTTCGAACATTTCTTATAGTGATGGGCATGTGTTTAATAAAAAGACAGTCACTTGGATTGTGTGGACCAACAATGTAAAATGTGTTACAGACAGAAAGAGTTCGGGTTTGATGAGGATCGCACGCGTTTGGATGCTATGTTAAATTTTTGGAGAAATTTCGCGGAAGTGTCGTGCAAAAGTTTTTGAGTTATTTTCGGTTGTATAACATCAATTGTTTAAATTAGGTCGAGCTAAAATTCAATTTAATTTATTTAGAAATTCACGAAAAAAATACGCATGAACAGTATTCACGCAAGTTAGGCGCAGGAAACAGGAGCGTCGCAAAATCTAAATACGTCGCGAAAGAAAATAGAAGTAACGTTTAGGGAAGACGCGATTAATGCAAGGAACAATAAACGGAAATATATTTGGTAATTTTTAAATGGGCGAGTGCATCTGAGATCCGATAGCAGCTGAACGGGAACTGCGTGCATGAAAAATGCACGTTACAACTAGCAACGATGGGCGCTGACAGGAAGTGACATCGCTGCAAAAAGGGAAGTGGCACGAATTGTGCAATTACTGTTTTTTTTTGTTGTTTGTTCACGCGCAAGTCTAAAGAAAAATTCTGTCGAAGACCAAGTCATGATATTAGGTTAAGGATAAGATAAAAACAAAAAAATAGGGGTCACGACAGAATGCGCATTCTGATGTATGCATGAGATTTTCGTATTGTTTTCAGTGTGCATGGTTGTATTTGTTTTTTTGTATGTTTATGTATTTGTGTTGTCACATTTTCGCAAGCTGGAGAGGCAGATTGTGTTTATGGATAGCAAACAAAAATCCGAAATTAAATGTATGAGCATCCCACATGGCTCATAATTGCCTTGAATTCATGTGTTTTTATTAAATAGTTGTATAGAATTTGACCCAGCCACGAACGAAACGGACCCTTACCTCAACTCCGTATGGAGTGAGCGCGCGGACTACGACCAGGTAGGTTGTGAATGATTATTCGAGCTAGTAGAGGTACGGGCAACCGATAAGCGAAGGTATTGTGGCACCCAATTGCAAGTTAGAGCTAGGCAGGGCAAAGATAGTGCACGTGACGAGTAGAGAGAGAGAGAGAACATTAGAACCCGTTGCATTGGCGCACCGACGTGGGGGGCGTCGTGATTGAGGGCACATTAGGCCCATTACAATATATATATATATATATATATATATATATATATATATATATATATATATATATAGGAAGAGAGAGGATACATTACAATAGGGATAGTGGTAAATGTACTGTATGAGATAGCATAAACACAATTTTGCCCTTTTCTTTTTTACGAAAATTACAAAATGTTATTTTTTTACTTGTCTCTCACGTCGTTAATATTTACATTACCGGCAATTTGTTCACATGATTGCATTTATGAGTACATGTGTTTTATATAATGTCATGTAAATGTTCTCGAAATAGCAACAGTTTTCTTTTAAAATGAGCTCAAAATTCCGCATATTCAGAAACGCTCAAAAATGGCTCCAATTTTTTTCTTCGATCTTTTCGTACGGATAGATTAATATGATATAAAGTTTATTTTGGGATATTGTTTGGGAATGTTTTTTTTTGGGAATGTTTTTTTTTTTTTGAAATATCTCTCACGTCGTTAATATTCACATTTCTAGCGATTTGTAAACGCTATTGCATTTGTCATTAAACTGCTTCAAATGACATTAAATTAAGTTTTCCAAAACTCAAAAATTTTCTATGAAGAGCTTTAAAATTTGCATTTACGGTAACGCTTACACGCCATGTTCTTAAAAACGGCTCCAAAATTTTCAATGGAAATTGCCACTTATGACGAGATTTTACTCTTCTTTAATATTATTAAAGAATTACTTCGGTTTTAGTATAAAGAAACGGAAAAATTGAGAAAATGTCCAAACAATGCACGTAATATGGCGGTGATAGATGGCAGCTGGTCGATGCTGTAAAGCCAGTTCCCACCAAGGAAATTAGAAAACTTTACTACGAGAAAGTCTGTGCCATTCTCGAACACCACAAGTTTGAATTTGAAGGCGTCTCCAGGTGGAAGATAGTGGTGCCAGGACATGACGGAAGAAGAGGGTATAATTTTTCAAATTAGTGGCGAAGCGTGGAAATTTTTTCTGGGAAGGCTCTAGAGCAGCTTTACATATTATTAATTGCGATATCTCAAAATTCCAATTATTGTCTAATGCAGGCTGTTCCAGCCTGCCCGCGGGCGGGCAAGCGGGCGCCCGCGAGCCACTGCGGCACTGGCGAAGACTGGCGGGCACAGACTGCTGTCAGCAATCGCTGCCGGCGCCTGGCGAAATACAAGCCCAGGGGGCGCGAGTTGGCTTTGGCCTATGGCGACAATTCGAAGCTGATAGCCGAAGCAGGAAGAGGTTACATTGGAGAACGGAGAGCACACCGAGGCTCATACCCAGAAAGAAACCTTTCAATTTGACAGGAAACGTAAAATTCGATTCAATTCACCAACAATATTTTATGAAATCAATTTTTCTTAACAAGCAAAGCAATATCTGGTATTAGTCCTTGGACTGTTTGGAAGCATAGAACGCTCTTCAATGTCTTGTTCTGAAGTTCGGTTCTTTATTTGTTTTATTATTCTTTTCATTGCAGAGAAAAGCAGCTCACAACAATATGCTGACCCAAACATAGCATAGCATTTTATGAAGCTTTGATAAGATTTCCACATGTAAATTCTGGTACCATCTTAACAAATTAAGGGTATTAAAATATCGGTTCTTTAGAAGTAGGGAGTTCTGCAAATATATTTTCTCCAACTGCATCGGTGATGGTACGGTATCTGGTGAGACAGAAAAAGGGGTTGTGGTTTCTTCTTCCAGCCATCGCACTAATGTTGCTTCTAAACTGTTTATCACTAAAGCAAAGCGATAGTGAAAAGAGCTTTTCCCCCTCCACAACCTCCTGTCAAGCCACGAATGCACGCACGCAGGCGCACCCGCGGCATTCGGCATTATTATTATTATTATTATTATTATTATTATTATTATTATTATTATTATTATTATTATTATTATTATTATTGTTGTTGTTGTTGTTGTTGTTGTTGTTGTTGTTACTACTTAGGTACCCCAACTAATAAAATGATAGTTCCTAGCAACACACCCCTGAAAGTAAGATGATGCTTTAAGAGAAGTTCTTGAAAAAATTGTAGAGCGTTTTTTGTAGGCGGCCGTTGATAATTCGGGCCAGAACAGTTTTCTTAACGATGTTGATTCAATAATTATTTTACTGCTGGAAAAGATTTATTTAAAAAATTATAGGACCAAATAGGTGAACAACCGTTTTAATGTAATTACTAATTAATTTATTTTCCATTCTTTTCTTCATTTCACTCACAGAGTCGTAAAAAGATATTTAAAATTTTATAATAAATAAGATAATCATAAATCACAATTTATTTATAAGCACATTCCATGAATAAATATTCACACTATCTGTGGGATGTTGTTCCCCGAGAGTGTGAGGTAACGAATTGTATATTAACGGCTCCGTCATTTTATTGCACTTCTCGCGGTCCACTGTTTCCTGTCGCCTCTTTCGAAGTCCTATAGTTTGAACAAGAGGTTAGTTATTGAGACAAGCAGAGCAGATGTATGTGTGTGTGCGTGTGTGTGTGTGCGCGCGTGCGTGCGTGTGTGCGTGCGTGCGTGTGTGCGTGCGTGCGTGCGTGTGTGTGGGGGGGGCGCCTGTCGTGTTGATGTTGGAGCGTGGGCCCGCCACCGGCCACGAACGAACTCGAGGATTCCCGATAGGCCAGCCTTCAGCGTTGTAACCGACTGTAGTAACAGCGTACCTGGGTCTCGCGAGCAAACGTACTCCGCATGCGTTGAAGGCTCTGAACGCCAGAGCCTTCCTCCTAGGGCGGGTAAGTTGGCAATTAAGCGGGAAGTTCAATCTTGAAAACCAGACGTAAAACGTAGTAATTGTGAATTAAAAAATTATCAAAAATTATCAATAACCACATTATGAAGTAATGGAAACAGTTTTTATTTTTCATTAAATGTTTGGGTAGGCTCCGCCTTGCTGCCTAATAGATAGCTACGCCACTGTTTCAGATGTATTGCATAAATATTCGGATATTGATGGGATTTGGGTTTCCTTTTGGGTTTGGGAGCTGGGTATTAACCATGGGACTTAAGGAGTCTACCTTAAAAGTTAATTTTGTATTGTTTGAAGTTTTTTGTAAATTGGTTGGTGCTATATTTTGCCAAGCCGTGCAGGCATTAGTCATGATTGGTCTTATTATGGACTTATATATTAATACTGCTGATTCCGTTCGCAGTGGAATTAATATGTTAGTGGGTGTTAATGGGTGGAATGAGATTGGATACTTTTGCTTTGGTTTTAGCTATTATGTATTGAATATGTTGCTTCCTAGTAAGTTTTTTATGTAGTATCATACCCAGATATTTTACTGATGCGGAATTAGGGAGCCGGGAGTCCGAGATATTATTAATTTGTATAGGTGGGAGAGTGGGGACCTACGAAGGGAAAAGATTTTCGCATGAGATTTGGCGGGGTTCAATTCGATACGCCACTTTTTTTTCGGGTGGTATATTCATTCGTATTTATATATGATTGAATAGAATCGTGAGATAAATAAATGTCGGAGTTTGATGTGAAAAATGCAGTATCGTCTGCATAGAGTGCCATACTGACATCTTGGGGGTGAGGAGTATCTGCTTTGTATAGTGAAAATAAGAGGGGTGAAAGTACTGAGCCCTGAAGTACTCCTGCTTTTATTTCGTAGCTAGGAGAGAAAGTATTGTTTACTTTAACTAGGAAGTTTCTGTTTTCAAGAAAGCTTTGAATAATATTCTGAAGGTAAGTAGGTGTGCAGATACATTGTTATTTTTTGTAGCAGACATGGTCATAAGCTTGAGATACGTATATCCACAAATATAGTCATAGCATGGATTTTGCCGCGAACCTTGACGCAGTAAATTCAACA
Organism: Teleogryllus occipitalis; assembly: GCA_011170035.1. Lineage (NCBI taxonomy): Eukaryota > Metazoa > Arthropoda > Insecta > Orthoptera > Gryllidae > Teleogryllus > Teleogryllus occipitalis. The sequence goes on from BLKR01000408.1 coordinate 19,821, forward strand.
AGTCGAAGTACATGATATGCGTTATTAGGACGGAAACCAAATTGCGTATTTGGAATGTCTTGAGTTTTACGAACCATACGTATCCATACGAGTCAGAAGTACTTAGAAAATGTTATTGAAGGACGTGCTACTCATAACCAAAAACAATACTGTAAATAAAAAAATGACATTGATAAGCTTAGCTATGTTAACATCATCAGATAATTTATGACATCTTACACCTTGTTATATTTATGTTACAGATTAAGTTTATGAAAGATATATTTTAGCATGTTGTGTAATATCAGTCATATTATATATTGGTGGGTATGTCTACCAACACAGTATGCTTTATTTTTTCTATGTTATAAATGTTTTTTTTTTACATATGAATTCAAATTATACTATGTTGGTCACGTGATATAAATTACTGAGTGACCATTTACGTGCATTTATAAATGTTTCATGATGCAATACATAATTTTGTGCAGTCGAAACGTCATTTTGCCTGAAGGCAAAAGTTTTGGAAGTCCAAAAGGTGAGGAGAAATATTTTTTTTTATTTTGTTTATATTGTTACTAGTAAGAAAACCCTACGGTTTCCACCTTGAAATACTTTGGGAAAAGTTTTGGTAACCCAAAAAAAAAAAAAAAAAAAATTCATACATGTTTTGTTTTTTGCGTAATAACTTGTTAATGAGTGATCTTAGCGCAAAAATAGTTACGTACAATTTTAAAAGTCATAAAATTCTCTACAAATTTGCTTTATACATTATTTTTCTGAAGTAAATGCACAGTAACAGAGCTGCAAGATTTTAAAATTTCACCAAATTTTCCTTTCTATTCTGATGCGTAAAATTACTAATGGTCTCTCTAATGTAATATTTTTGAATTTGTGAGGTCATTTTATAATCATTAAGTCATTAAATAATAAAAAAGTGATTAAATACTTATGTTTTTAATACATGAGGACTTTGTACGCTCTTAGTTACGTGGTTTTTTACTCAGCGCTACGCAAAACTCAATAGAGTACTTCACTAAGGAAAACACTTCACCTCCGCAACATTCTGTCTCGTTTCTTCCTCTCTTTGATGTTTCTCGCGCTATCACTAATATCTCTCTGTCATCGCCGCCCGACTTACGGACAGGCTCTCCCGCCCCATCATTGACTCTATCTCGCCGCCATCGCTTCCCTCGGTCGCGGTCAGGTAGCGTTCACGGCGCTCCCTCCCTTTCTGTTAAGCCACAAAAGCCCCCTGGCAGCGGAACAAAGTCTTCCCGGATGTGGTGCCGCCCACGAGCGTGTGAACTTGTGCTTTTCATTCACCGTTCGTCCTTTACATGCTCTACCGGATAACTAGGTCGAATCGATTCATTGACCAATTGCATGTTTTTCAAAATATTTTCTACGACGCAAATAAAAATGATTTCATCAATTCAGAAAACTGCCTATAGTATTTGAATTTATTATTTTCATCTTCATGAAAAATAGTCTAAGTAGCAAATATTTTTTGTTCATAACACTCGATTAATTAGTTAAACGTAAATGTTTTTAAGTTCGAACTGTCAGTGCTTTAACATTCAAATTGTATTAAATTTAAAGCACTGACTGATCAGGTATTGAAATATGCAATTAATCTATTTTATTACACCGAGAAAGTACGAGGTTTACGAAAAACTAGAACTGTTTACAAAATCACTTTTCCAATAGATCTATATGCACTCGAAAGAATTCGAGGCCTCCTTGACTGGCGCGAAGCACTGCCCTCCAGACTCCGGACACGGCAGCGCTCCTCCACACCGGCCTCAAAGGCGCCTGGGGAGTCTTTCGGGAAGTGCGTGCGCGAGGCAGAGCGAGGAGGCGACGTAACGGGGTCAACAGCTAATAATCAGAAAAGGCCCGGTGGTCCACTTGCCCTGCCAGGGGTGCGCGGTCGCCAGGTAGCTTCATGTGGGGTTCAAGCTCCGCGTGATGGCACTCGAGGAGCAAGACTAACCAGAAGGAAGCTGACAGTCGACTTACGGAAGACTGAGAGAAAGCCAGATGGACTGACGCCGCGAGTAGACCAAGTGGTGAGGGCGGTGGGTGGGGGCGGAAGCGGGCACGGAGCGGAGCGGGTGGAGGTGGCGCGGCGGCGGGGGCCAAGGGGAAAAGGGACAGGGCGGGGACGGAAAAGAGGGCGGGAGCAGTGCCGGAGTTCCGGCGGAGTGTGGGCTGAAACGGAGTCGGCTCCGGGTGGAGGGAGAGATGTGCCGGGGGAAGGGTGGTCCCGGAGGCCGGAGCGGGTGAAGTGACAGGTTGCACGTCGATGCACACGTAATGTTCAGTGGACCAGCGCGCGCAATCGGCGTCCTTCCCTCAGTCACCGCTCCACATCTTTGTCCACCCGAACGTGAATAGCTTCATGAAAGCTAGTGGTATTTTTCGCTCACGTTTTCCTGCGAGTATTCAAAATGAATCATCGTACACTGTTACATATTTTTACTTTCTCTCTTATTTGCATATACACCGCGCTTTCTCGGATATACGGTGTACGTAGTACAGTGAAATTTATGTAAGCTGCGAAAAATCAGTTTCGATAGATAACAGAAGTACACGTTTTGGTGTCCTCTGATAACGGAAAAGTGGTTTGTTTTAAAACGTCCACCCATCCTTTACTACCGCTTAAACTATTCATAGGATGTTTGCCAAAATAAATATTCTTCGATCGTTATGCCTGCCTACTAGCAATGTAAGATACATTTGCAGTTTGTGGATTTGTTTATATAAAACCCCTGAGATATTTTGAAAATTTGCTCAAAAATGGCTCCAAATTTGTTTTCTTTAAATTTCTTCAAGAATAGAATCAAATGCACTTATAAAAATGGCATAAGTCGAATTTTACTCCGGGAGCGGTGGCTCAGTGCACCAACTGATGTCACTGCAGTGCTTCTGACAGGGAATTCCTAGATTCTAGTTCCGACGGTGGCAGGATTTTCGACACTAGCTTTTCAGCTAAGCCGATTTCAGTCGCTTTCTGGGGGAGAATTCTAGCTGGATGCTCTGATCGGTAGCTTTCCGTGATTTCTCCGATCAACACCAGACGAATGCCGGAGCAGTATCCTAAAAAACGGACCGCGCGCGATCTTTCCTTCCTCTTCCTTGTCCTATCCTCACACTTACACTAACTTGCACTACATTACCACAAATACCGGGAGGCACATAAACATTCCTTACCTTCATTCGGAACCAGTACGTAATAATGGTTGATTGGTCGACGTATGAAAATGACCGACGCGGCAGATTCAAATAAAATGCGCATATATAAGCTAAGAAATTATGTTGATCAGTGGTGATCTTGGTTATGTTTTGATCAGTGGTGTTTTCTTTGGGTATGCACGTCGTGTGTTAACACCCAAGGAAATGAAACAAATATTTTTCTCTGAATTTACTGTGATTTTTTACATTTATTCGGTCTTGCCGTGCGATTAGCGTCATAGATCGCGCATGCGCGCGACGTCCCCCTTCAAGCGGGACATCGCCCACTCAAGGACAAAGCGTGCGAAGGCGTTGGATCTTCGTTCAACGGCCTGCTAGAGAGTGAGCGTCCGCGATTGTGATATTCTCCGTTGCGCTTGCAGCCTAAAGGCTGCAAGCGATACTCATGAAATTACTAGTGTTCTTTTTTGGTAAGGATAGTGAAAAAGTGGAACAATAGTTTTAAAGAATTGCTTTCCTTCCCTTTCGTATGAAGAAAAGAAACAAGTAATTGAGTAATAGGTGATTGTGTCCTAAACTGATAATATTTCAGAATTTAATTTTTAAAATGGGAAAAGCGTCGAGCATGTCTTTTTAAATACTTTAAAATGTATTATTCCAATCTTTACAATAGAAAATACAACTTCCCCATTGTTATTTTGAGACTATGTTTCCCTCACACTTCCAAAATAATTTAAAATAAATAAGAACTTTGTTTGCATGATCTAATTTTACTCTTAAGTGAGCGAATAGAGTAGTCTGGGGGTTAACACTTTCCTTCAGTGCCAACGCCCTAGGTCCAAAGTGAGGAGACGACACTGGTTTTGATATTGTGTTTTCTTTGATCAGGGAACAAAAACCATTGTCTAATGAAAATTATTCCACTACTTTGTTCTTTTCATAATCGCCCTCCATAAATACTCTTTTTGCGCTAGAAAGTCATTTTCCCCAAGATCAAGGACATTGCCTATTCATTTTAATAATTTTGTTCACATATTTTTTTCCTATTTGACCCCTCATTTGTGCCACCAACTTCTGAACGATTATTTGCATATGAGCTTTGACCTATTAAAAATATTTTGGTTCTAGTATTTTAGAACAGACCTGTATTAAATAATTTCACCCTTTTTTCGCTACAGTTTCGAGGATTTTCTTTTCCTCATCATCAGGATAGAAAATTATTTAAAATTACAATGGGTAATTTGTTAAATAATAAAATTACTAATACAATTATTGGTATAAGACTTCACATCGAAAACAAGAAAACAAAGAATCTAAATAGGAGACAATATAAGATAATTTCTGCGTGAGTCAGACAGAAACATAGTTCAGTATCAACACATCATCATCATCCTCATCATCATCAACATCATCATCAAGGACTAGGACGAATGGCCTGTTCGTCGACAAGAAGATCATCTCTCCATCTTCTTCTAGGTCTCGAATCCTTCGGGTGCGTAGTAGAGGAGATTATTTTGGTAGTCTCCCAATAGTCATCCGTTGGATATGATGAAACCATTTCTCTTTTCGCACTTGAATTCTCATATTGAGATTGAATATTTTTAGCTCGCTTTTGATGTCTTCGCTGAGGTCTGGAAGCGTATATCCTGCTACAGATCGTAGAAATCGCATTTCAGCAGCCTCAATTTTACCTTCTCGTATACGTACGTATATACGGGAATAATATTCGAAGTATAGAAAAAGTTATGTAATGCTGCGGAAAATCGATTTCGAGATTTCAACGGAAATACAGGTTTTGGGGTTCCCTGGTACCAAAAAAGTATTTCTGTTCAAAACGTCTGTCCGTCTGTCTTATGTGAACAAATACAGCGCCTAAACCACACGTACGATCCTTTCCAAATTGAAGAAACCCCTATCCATCTGGGTCTAGTTAAAGCTTTGAAATTTTGAAAAACATTCTTTAACATTTGGGGGTACTTTACATGAAGCCTCCCGGACATGTTCAAAATTTTCTCAAAAACGGCCCCAAATACTTTCTTTAAATTTCTTGTAAGAATAGAGTAAAATACACTCATAAAGGTAGCGTAGATCCCGTTTTCACTGTTAACTCTGAATTTCGAAAATTGCAAAAGTTCGAATTTTTTGGGGGGTCTTTCTACAACTATAAAACTGAAGACAGATTTTTCCTTCAAATGAAATTGGTTACCCATTAATAGTTCTTTCATTAAGGTCATGTAGACTTTTTGGAAAATTTTAGTAGTTTTTGTGCAATAGAGCGTATAATATTTGAAATTTATAAAAAATTACAGAAACATGATTTTCTCAAAAACGGCTCCAAATTTTTTCTTTAAATTTTGGGTAGGGTTAGTACCCAATCAACCCTATCCGACGACATAAATGTCATATTGCTCCATACTTTTTTTTTTTTTTCAAAAATTACAAAAATGTAATTTTTTGACTTGTCTCTTGACACTGTTTGATGAGTACATATGCTTTGAATAATGTCAAATAAAATTTCTCGAAAACTCAACAGTTTTCTGTAAAAATGGCATCAAAATCCCGAATTTTCAGAAACGCTCAAACGTCATTTTCTTAAAATGGCTCCATTTTTTCTTCAAATTTCTTCAATAGATAGTGCCAATTGCACTGTTTATATGACGTAATGTTAATTTTCGTGTACACTTTTGTTTTTTCAAAAATTACACAAATGTATTTTTTTAATAATATCTCTCACGCCGTTAATATGCACATTTTCATCGATTTGTATACATTATTACATTTGTGAGTAGAACTGAAATGAAAGGACTTCATATGAAGGTTTTCGAAAACCCAAAAGATTCCCGTGAAAAAGAGCTTCAAATTTAGCATTTACAGTAAGGCCTAACACCATTTTCTTAAAAACGGTTCCAAATTTTTCAATGAAAATTTCTTTTGGTGCATATTTAAAAGGTGCTATATTTATTCCATCTATGCCGGGCGCTTTTTTGTTCTTGAAACTTTCGAATGCCCCTTCTAATTCTTTTAGCTCTTTTTTTTTTCTCCCCCATACGTCACATACAGTTTTTGACTAAATAAATTAATAAATTGGGTCTGCATAAGATGGTTCGGCTTGTCCTTGATCTGTAAGTTCGGGTTCTCCTCCTGGATTTGTCCATGTCTTTTATAGTATGTTAACCATTCGTCTTCACTTATGACAAAGATTGTAGCGATGTCTCTTTCTTCTTTATTTAAATTTTCTTTATTTTGTAGGTCATATTTTGTGCACCGTGTACATCGTGTTCTAGGTCTGAGATGTACTTATCCCAACTTTCCTTTTTACAATCTCGTATACATGCGTATATACGGGGTAATATACGTAGTATAGAGAAAGTTTTGTAATGCTGCGCGACAAAACGTCGGATTTTCGGCAGAAAAATATTCGTTGCCGGGCCCTGACAACTAAAAAGTGGATAAATCCAGTTGCTAAATTAAGAGGGAAAATCCTCTAATAAGTGGTGGAGCCAGAATTGATGTTTTGTGGGTCTGTAAACACTACTAGCGCCTGACCCGTGCGTAGGATTTTTTTCCAAAAAGAAACCCTAGTCCATTCAGTTCTAGTTGAAGCTTTGACAGTTTGAAGAACATTCTTGAAAATTTGGGGGTACTTTACATGAAGCCCTCCGGACATTTTCAATTTTTTCTCAAAACCGGCTCCAAATTTTTTTTTAAATTTCTAGTAAGAATAGAGTAAAATACACTTATAAAGGTAGCATAGGTCCTATTTTTACAATTAACTCTGCTTTTTCGAAAATTACAAGTTTTGTTTCGGCATCTTCCTACAACTACAAAATTGAAGACAGAATTTTTTTATTCAAATGTAATTTGTTGTCCATAAACAGTTATTTCATAACGATCATTTTCTTTCAAAATTTTCGTAGTTTTCGTGCAATAGTGCGTGCAATATTTTCAATTTAAAAAAATTACAATAACATGATTTTCTCAAAAACGGCTCCAATTTTTTTCTTTAAATGTTTGGTACGGTTAGTGTCAAAAAAACTCTATACGATGACATAAACGCCATATTGCTCTATTCTTTTATTTTTTTAATGACAAAAATGTATTTTTTTACTTGTCTCTCACGTCGGTAATACCTATTTTAGAGGCAATTTCGTCACATTATTACATTTATGAGTACATGTGCTTTAAATAATGTCAAGTTAACTTTCTCAAAAACACAACAATTTACTGTAAAAATGAGCTCAAAATCCCGCATTTTCAGAAACGCTCAAACGCCATTTTCTGCAATATGACTCGAAATTTTTCTTCAGACTATTGAAAGGGATAGTGGTAATGGCACTGTTTAATATGACATAAAGTACATTTTGGTATATTCTTTTGTCTTACACAAATTTACATAAGTTACACAAATATAATTTTTTTCCAATATCTCTCACGCCGTTAGTATGCACATTTCAATGGATTTGTATACATTATTGCATTTGTGAGTGGAAGTACTTTAAATGA